>VZRF01013940.1:1059370-1070391 GCA_013396875.1 Vireo altiloquus
GGTCCGGGGGGAGCCCGGGGGCTCGGGGGCTGCAGGCCGCGGGCTGGCGCTACCCTGCGCTCGCTCTGCAGCCCAAGCCCCAGAACGCCATCACGGTGGCCGTGTCCTCCCGAGCACTCTTCGACCTGGTGGAGGAGCGGCGGATCTACGAAGAGCATGGGGTGGAGAAGTACGTGGAGTACCAGCAGAACAACGAGAACGTCACCCTCAAGCCCGGACCGGCGTTCTACTTCGTCAAGGTAGCCGGGGGGCGGCCCGGAGCGGGCGGCCCGGCGGGGCGGGGGAGGGTGTGGGATGCGGCTGGGCGCGGAGGATGCTTCGAGGCCAAATTTCGGGAGGAGGAGGAGCCCGAAGCCTCCTTCAGCGGAGATAATCCTGCCTCGGGGAGATGTTTTTGGGAGTTGTTCTCCCAAGGCCGAGCTCGTCGCGGCGGGGTAGCCCGGCAGCATCCCCCGCATCTCTCTGCGCGCCCTGGCCCCGCAGCCACCGCTTCTCTCCCCTCTCCCATTCCCTCTCCTCCTCTCCTCTCCTCCCGCATTAGTTAAAGCCGAGCGCCTGCGGCAGAGCACGTACTGCTCGCGTCATCGGGACCGGAGTGGTACCCTCAGCATCCCGGTTTGTATCTCGGCTCACAGCACCACATCCCAGGTGTGGGTAACGAGCAACCTGTCTTTTCTGCTGGACGTGGGGCGCACGAATCACCTTTCCTTTTAAGACCATTTCAGTCAAAATAGGCCCCAAATTGTTTGTTACAACCTCCTCCTCCCCAAACCACCCAAAACAAAACAAAAAAACCAACTCACATCCCTCCTGCTCTCCCCCTCAAAAAAAAAAAAAAAAAAAAAAAAAAAACAAAAAACAAAAAAACAAACCACAAACCAAAACACAACCAACCAAACAGTGTCGATTTTAATTTCTTCTGGTCAACTTTAATTTTTCCTTGCATTCATTGTCACCTTGGAAATTGTTCTTGAGGACCAGCAAAAGAAATGGACTCCCTACTACTGAGTCAGGGTTTAAGAAGAGCTGTTGTGGAATATTTTGCTTTCATTGCACAAAAAAAGAGAAACAGCCAAGGGAAACAGCTTGCAGCATGGAAAGCAAATGAAATTACAGAAAAATTAAAAGACTTGAAAATATGTAGGGTTTTGAAGAGCACAAGTTTTAGTGGGACTGTCTTGAAAAAACACTGTCTTATAGGGTCAGTTTTATGTCTCTTGAGAATTGTTTGGTGAGCTTTACCACAACGATTTTAGATTAGTTAAATCATAATAGAAAATAGAACTCATACTTGCTGACATCAGAATTGTAGCAGAACATTTCAGATTTTAAAAGTAGATTTTCATTACTGCAGTTTTGGTCTCAGAAATATAAAATATTTTCTTCATTAATCACTTTGTGAACATACATAATAGAAAAATTAGGTCAATACCCATACCATACTGCTGTAAGTATAACATAGCTGTTAGTAGTATTAATGGCATAAGCACTGTAAATGTGCTTTTAACATAAAAATGTAGCTATAAAATAATTCATTTTGTACACCAGTGAGGGCAGACTGACTTGGGAATTTACTGCATCTTTTCCTATATGTAGCAGCCCTGCTAGCACAGTCAGTTTCTAAGATTTATTAGAGTTCAGTGTCAAATTTACTTTGAGTATAAGCAAGATTTGTCTCCTTAACTGCTCATACTTTGAAAATCAGAGCTGTTAGCTATGCCCAGCTAAATGTACCTTGATCTCTGTTCCCTTCTGATATGCTATTTGCATTTGAATTCTTTATATTGCTTAGTCACAGGAATCATTAGGCTGGAGAGCTATGGCTTTGTTGAGTCATCCTTTCTACTTGGAAACAAAGAAAGCAAAAAAGAAATAATACTTTTTTAATTGGATTCCCATAAAGAAATGTTTAAGATACTAACTTAAAAGTATTATATCTCATGCTTGTAGTGCTTAAGATTTGTAATCACAGGCTAGGGTGTCCTTAGATTCCAAAGTATATAGGCACTGGACAAAAAAATGGCATCCCCTCCTCCACTCACCCTTATCCTCTAACAATTTAAGAAATTGCCAGTGTAGTAGAGTATTAACCATAGAAGTGAATTATGACTACTTATTAAGATTTTTTCTTAGGCCTTATACCAGGCTCTCACTCTAGGATTTCCCTAAGCACAGTCCCACAATAACAGCTTTTTAAAGTGAGATTCCCAGAATTTAATTATGAAATCTGTGCTTTAGTTCTGAACAACTGGCCTGACTTTTTAAAGTACCTTAATAAAAATCAATCTGTCTTGCATTCATTTGATGATTCATTGTTGATTTTGTTGCTGTAATCCCAAAGAATTCCATTCAGGGGCCAAGATCCCAAATCAAAAAGGTCTTACTCCAAAGGGATGAAGTTCTAAATAGGAGAACAGTTGGATACAGAGAGAGATGAGCAGATGAAAGGTCAAGGAAATAAGAATGCCAGACTGTGGTTATAACATTTTGGCCCATTATCTTTGAAGAGATCTCAAATCAAAATCTGTCTCACTCAGTACTGCAATTAGAAATTCTCAAGCTAACCATGTTGACAGGATGTGATTTTGTACTCATTACTTAAGCATAGTCTTTGACACCTGATTACCTAAACTGTGTCAGTAAATCAGCATAAGTAAATTCCATACCTCAAAAAAAAAAAAAGAAATTTACTTGCTTCCTTTCAAATGAACCCAATCAAATGGTTGCTGGAGGCAGCAAAGCAGAAAGAAGTAAAACAAGATCATCAAGTTAAACTATCAGGTATTTCATATTCTCCTATCACTAAAACTACAGTGACTCAGAAAGGAGGCACATTCCACTTGTCTATTGACTTCCACATTTTTAACCTGCAGGCACTGGAGCATGTCAATGCCCGGCTTCTTGAGCTGTACCCTGATGATGAAGAACGGTTTGATATTGTCCTGATGACTAATAACCACGCCCAAGTGGGAGTGAGGCTTATAAACAGCATCAATCACTATGGTAAATAAAATAAATACTAATGTGTAGAATTGACAGCTTACATTATTACATAATAATACTAATTAATTTTGTGCTTCCTGTTCTGACTTTGGGAAAAGCAGCTTCTCTGATATTTATTTTTGGGTGTCAGCATAAGTGAAATAGTATTTGATGGAATTTGGTCCAGTGCTCTAGATTTCTCAGGTGTGAACCATAACTTCTAAGAAGTCCTTAAACATTTTCTTGTTTGGTATCTATGCTCCCTACATATACATCTTCACTGCAGTTACTCTGCTGTCTTAGAGGGAAATTTTTCCCCTAAATTCTTAATGAGGATGGGCAGATCAAACATTGTAATCGTTTTAAGCTGCGTACCTTGTTGAAATGACAATGAACATATTTTCTTTTTCCTAAGTTTACTGTAAGCTAGGCTAGTGTACCTTTTTACAGGTTCCTTTTACATAGTGTCATGGCAGAGCCACACCTTGTGTTGTTCTTCCTTTAGGCTTAACAATTGAACGTTTCTGTATGACGGGAGGAGAGAGCCCCATTGGTTACCTGACTGCGTACCTCACGAACCTGTACCTCTCAGCAGATTCTGAAAAAGTGCAGGAAGCTATAGAAGCAGGTTTGAATTTACTTTGTTTTGTTATCTCTCTGTTGAGCTTGTTCAAAAATTAATATATCGTGTGTCTTTCACAGAAAGTAGTGCTGCTTCATCAAATGCAGAAAGTCACCACTTAGTATGGTGCAAGCTTATCACTTATTTTTACTCAACCAAATAAAATTGTGGTACTATTCCTCTCTGAACCTTCAACCTGCTTAATAATGACAGCCTAATCTGTCACCTTTCTGTCTTGTCTCCTTCAACAAGAAGGAAAACTCTCATCTCTATTTAACTTCTCTTTGAATAGCATCATCTTTTTGATACAACTTAAAAAAGCAACTTCTGTGTCCCATAAGGAGTTAAAAAGTAACAAATACTTTGATTGAGTGGTCTCCTTGGGATTTCCTGCTTTTGTCTCATTTGCAGCTCAGCTTGGGGACCATTTTTGTATAGTCTTATATGAAAGTGGAAGGAAGCATGTCCAAGAAGTTTTGGCAGTGGGACAGCTTCCATCCATTTGTGTTACAGAACAGCCATCTCTAATTGCTTTTGTGATCATTCGTGCTCACCATATATAAAGGTCACACCAATAAGCTGTTGGAACCAAACTCCTGGTAGTTTCATGACAGACTTTGCAGGACATGCTATCTGAGGGTCTCTCATCTATTTTCAGGCATTGCATCAGCTACGATGTTCACTGCCAACAAAGATGTTGCTTACTCGGATACACAGCTGAGGGTGGCATTTGATGGGGATGCTGTTATCTTTTCTGACGAATCAGAACAGATTGTCAAAGAGCAAGGATTAGATAGATTTTTTGAACATGAACAACTGAATGAAAATAAGCCTCTTGCACAGGTTTGTATGTTTTGAATTTCTTGTTTAAAGGGAGTTTCCAAAAGATCTCATGACTTTCATTGCTGCTGTATTTCTCCAGCTTCCCCAGTGTGGATATGTTCTTTGTGAAAGCTGATGGCCCTATTTATTTCCTTTTTGGAGGATAATCTTTAAAATACATGTTTCACATAAAAGAGGCCACCATTGCTGTCCTTTTACCAGGCCACCACTGCAGTTCTCTCTCTCTGCTCTGAGATAACTGCATATATAAGACAGTGACTTACAGTTTTCTTCTAATGATAACATTAGACAAAGAAAAGCTAGTACTGATTTCCTTGATTATTTTTTTATCTGACTGTAGGTAATGTTAATTTCAAACACTGAGATATTCTGGTTATTGAAACAGGATAATATCTGCTTATTCCCAAGCACAACTATGCCATTTGTCTAAAAACACAAATATTTTAACATTAGCTTATACTGAAAGACCAATTCTGCTATTGTTAAAAATAGTATAAATTCAGACTAAAAGCTTTATTTCTGAAAGTACTGGACAATGCAATATATTGCAATTTGAACCAAACTGTCATTTACTTCTATTAATTGGAGTGTACTATAGTCATTAGTCTGGAAAGAGTTCATTGATGGCTTTGTAACCAGGTCTTCTACTGTTTTTTGTGCAGGAAAAAGAATTACTCACTGTTCGTAGTAAAAAGAGTTCAGTGTTTTTAATGAACTTTTATTAAAGACTATTGTTAATAGTTAATATTGTAAGAGATTTTGTAAGCCTTAGTGAGCATTGTTTTTCCTCTGATCCTACCATGTAGTATTATGGTTTTAATTTTCTTCCAATGTATGAATTTCTAGTGAGGGTGCAGACCCATTTGGAGGTGTTACATGGAGAATTTGTGGAATAGCAGAGCATTAGGAAAAGGAATTCTGTGTGTAACTGGCAGTTTGGAAGAAAGCAAAATAATGATTTGGGGAACTGTGGACGTATACTAAACATGCTTCTGGTATTTTATACTCAGGGTCCTTTGAAGGGTTTTCTGGAAGACCTGGGGAAACTCCAGAAGAAGTTCTATGCAAAAAACGAACGATTAAATTGTCCTATAAGGACCTACCTGGTCACAGCCAGAAGTGCGGCGAGCTCTGGAGCCAGAGTGCTGAAGACTCTCCGTAGCTGGGGTCTGGAGATTGATGAGGCACTTTTCCTAGCAGGAGCACCTAAAGGACCAATCCTGGTGAAAATCCGCCCTCACATTTTCTTTGATGACCAGATGTTCCACATCGAAGGAGCACAGAAATTAGGCACCATAGCTGCACACGTTCCCTATGGCATTGCTCAGAGGTACCATAAATCTACATGACTGGAGGGTGCCATTAAGGATAAGGTTCTTAACTCAGCCAGCCTCTAAACTACCAATAGTTACATCTGAAAACCTCTACATTTGTGTATTGTGAGCACTGTGTTTAAAGATTTAACTTTTGGCTAGAACAATCTTTAAAGGAAATATTTTTAATACCGGTAAGTTTTTAATAGAGTTATTTTAATATAATTCTTAAGCAGTTTAGAGGTTTTTACCTGTCTGTATCTAACACTGGGGTTTTGATATTAGGAGAAGATTTGTACTGTTTTTTATAGCTTGAGATATATTCTGAGAGACAGAACAGTTATATTCTATCTTAAAAACTGTTGACGGGTTATTTATAAGAAAATAAGAGCTGCAATGCTGGTTCTTGACAGTTATTTCTGAAGTTCCCAAAAGCACAGTTTACATGTAACTGTTTACTTGTTGGTGGTTTGCTCATTAAATATGTGTTCTGTAGGTGTGTCACCACAAGGCTTTGGCTTCTAGTAAAACATTAGCTCATTTGGTCTTGTGTTTACACATATTTTTCTATATTGTTTTCTTATATTAATAAAGCTGGCTTTACAGAACATTGTCATTTTTCTATGTAGAGGTTTTAGCACAATTTCTTAGGAAGAGTTTGTGTAATCAGAAAATTCCTGATGTTTAGAACCAGAAGTGGCCACTTTCATTCAATTCTGAGAGAGAGCTTGAGGTCTCACTTAGACCCAGCATACTTCACAGAGCTGGGTAGAAGTCTGAGATGCTGTGAGGATCTTGGCTAGGACAAAAGCTGAAGCTTCAGAGCACACCTTCATAATAGCAGAGAATCTACCCAGAAGTAATGCTGTTGATGGAACTACTTGCTTCTTAACTAGATTCCCTTAGGATTTACAACTGTTCTGTGATCTGCATGAACTCAGTTTGGCAACTTCAGATGAGTTTCCAGGGGACAGGTGCCTGTTGCTACATGACTTCATATTTCACCATTTTCTCTCCTTTATGCTAAACTCCTGTATCTCATTGTTACTCATGTGACTAAGTGATATCCAAATGACACCACTAACATCTGTCAGGTGGTGTTTGTTCTCTTTCTCTCCCTAGTGGAACAACTTTCCAACTGTTTTATTTTTTATTGTTGTCCTATATTCATACCAGAAGAGACAAAACCAAAAGAATGTGCTTTGCAGTGGGAGTAGAAACGGTGAATCAAGCTTGTGATGATCTGTGGTCCCTGGGGGAATTCAGCCCAGAATCTCACATTAGCCTCTGAGAAAGTTTGGTCTCCTCTCTCCAGATGAACTGTGCTGCTATTGCAGAAAGCTCCACTGCATCAATTAGTGTTTCCCTCCCAGGAACACAGGCAATCATTTTAATATTCTGGGTCCAAGCCACAAAGTTCTTTGGAAGCAAAAGCAAGAGCCTTGATCCTGCATGAAACATGAATAGAGACCATTGGAAAGATTTTCAAGTGTTCACACCAGTATGTGATGTTCATGGGATGCACTGCAGATTTCTGGTGTACTTGGAGCTTTGTATGTGCTAAAGGCTTTGTGCCCAAAACGTATCACATTTCCCAGCCCAGCCAGGAGGTGAGGAAGACATGAATAACTGAGGCCTGGTCATTGTCTGCCAGGATGGGATAGAGTTACCTCACCAAATGGAGATTATGAAGAATGTTATTAGCAGATGTTTTTATGTGAGAGCTCAGAATCCACAAGGAATTAAAAAATATTCCTTAGCTGTGGAATATAACTTGTGTGTGTACGTTTACCCCAAAAGCATGGCTGCAATTTCAGAAAGACCAGTTCTGCCTTTTTGAAGCAGTATATGCATCAGCTGTTTTTCATCTGTGCATTGTTAGAGCTGTGGAGGTTGGATGCAGGAAACAAAGCTGGCATTTGACTCTCATTGAACAATTACATCTTGATAATGAAGAGGTAATGGGATATTTGATCCCTATAGCAGTCCAGAGGTGAGTCTCATATCAGGGTAAGCATGCAAATCAGTGAATAAATTGGAAGGTGAGTCATCTAGTCTATTACATTTACCTTTATTTCCAATGAACCATCCACCTTCCGCAAGAATGAAACCTACTGGCCAGGACATAGGAGCCTCCAAGTCTGTTTTTGATCTGTGTGCACACAGTACTAGGGGACTCCCTCTTGCATTGTCCTCCTGACAGCACATGTGTGAAAAGAATTCACAAATTTACATAGTAGAATTTACATTCTTAATCACAGAATTCAAATTGACATTAAAGTTCAGAAGATGATGTTGAGACCCACAATCCCTTTTCCTAAATTAGTTGAGCAAAATGTCCTTAGATGTTTCAGATCATACACTGTCTTTTAATTGTCAGGCAATTGTCCCAGGCTCGACGGCTGCTTCTCTGCATTTCCAGCTGGCAGCATGGTGGGGGAGTGGTGCTTCACTAGTTCAAGCAAGTACCTTCCAGACTAATCTGGATGTTTGGGGAGAATTGGGCTTGCCAAGCAGCCTCTGCCTGTTAAAATTATTTTCTTCTGCTCCAAGGCACAGCTTGGCTAGTGGACCGAAATAATCTTTTTCAAGAAAATTCTGTGAAGTGGGGTGGGAGCTGAGGGAAAGTGTTTTCTATTTTTGTAGACATAGAAGAAGAATTGTCTCTTAATAGCATTCCAGTCCACAAAACAAAACAAACAAGCAAACAACAACAACCACAAAACTCAACAAAAAATGTCTTGCTTCTCACGCTTATCAGGCTACCATGAGTTTATGCCCTGGCACCTCATAACCCTAAGCCAGTCACAGTTAAAACAACAGAAATATTTTTCAGTAGGGAAATAGAGAGAACTGTCCTTTATCAGCCTGTTTACAACACTGGAAGACAGACTAACGAAAAATAAACTGTCATCCTAGACAAAATCTGGAAGAAGATTAATAAAAGCAAAGATAAATTCTCAGTGAAAACAGAACTCTGTCAGGAAAACACAGTTCTTGTTCCCTTAGCTTCAGGTTCCTGCACCACAAAAGAGTCTAGGTACAACAGTAAGACAAATGGGAATGTCTCCTATTGCTACCAATCCCTGTGGACAAAAATGTTAGAAATAAGATTCTGAAGGTGACTTCAGGTTTTTGTTTGTCTGGTTTTTTACAGAACATATTCTCAGAGTGTGTTAGATATTTCCCACCAGTTACTAAGACATCATAAACCCATGTTCCCAGTTCCTTCCCATCTTTTAAGACACCCTTTCAATTTCCAGGCTATCAAGTCATCTGGAGGAGCCAAAATATAAAGTATTTCAGATGAAAAATTGGAGATGGTCATCATCACATATCTTCCAACATGCATTTGGGACTGTGATCTCTTCTGAGGATGTGGGATTCAGAGAGCTCCTACATCCTGAGGAGGATCCCCAGGTACCCCCTCAGGCTCCTCTGCCAGATCCTGTAACCTGCACTGGCTGCAGTATAGCTAAACACAACCTTGAGTGCAATAGAGGGGTACAGAAATCTGTGGAGCAGGTCAATGTCAGAAGAAATAATTTCAAGTTATCATGCTCAGGAGTTTCTGGGACCAGCATCTGAATGTACACATGATTCCTGCCGACATGAGCAGCTTCTGATCACCATGAGCTCTTGAGCACAATGCTCCTTGCAGTGAAGGCTGGACTGACATCGGCAAACACAGGCAGGACCCTCGAGGCAGTGCCACCTCCAACACACTTGCAGCCTTTTGAGCAGGGGCATCCGAGATCACTGCCAGAGTTCCTGCTGCCAGATGGTAAACAGCAGATTCTTTAGCTCCCACTAGCAGGATTTCTTACAGAATTAATCTGTTCCTCTAAAAGGGCATTTCCTGGTTTTCCTATTTTGACATCTCATTGGCAATCACTCTTCCTTCCTCATGGTCCTTGACTGGGCGTGGCTGCAACGCCTACCAGTAGGCGATTTACTGTGAGAAGAGTATATGGAGGAACACCTTAATGTGGCTCTTACACCATGTTAAGGATGTCAAAATTCATCTGTTTCACATGCAGATGCAATGGTGCAGCCTGGCTAAAATACCGTTTGGTGTAACCATGAGGCTCACAATGGAGTGAAGGGCCGAGAATGAAGAGAGTGTTTTCTGTGGTGAAGACAAAGACAGAACAGGTCTGTCAACGAATCCAGAGTTCTGAGATGTGATGCTGCCTATACAGCCCTTAAACTACCTGAGAAGTGTGAGTGACAGTCAGAAAATACATGGTAAGGATACTTCCAGGAGAATCTGCTATGCTTCTGCTGCTGTAACACAAGCTGAGGTCAGCCTCAGAACAGCCATGAGACAGCCTGCAGGTAGCACCAACGTGTGACAGTTAAGGGGAGCTTGTTATTGCAAATGGTTGTCATGTCCGGACAAGACAACCACAGGAAATCTGATTAAAAGCTCATAGGTTTCCTCTTGGGGTTCTTAGTCATTTCCCCAAACGTGCTACATCTTGCCTCAGGACAGACATGCTCCTTATCAGCCAAGTCAAGCTTGTTTCTTGTCTCCCCCGCATACTATTGTCTTCCTCTATGGCCGTGTATGCTGGCCCCTAGGTCTTGATCACGAGCTTCTCCTAATCTATGTTGTTCTGTCCTCTTTGACTCCATCTTATCCCTAAATCTGCACTAAACTCCAGTAGTGCCTTCTTTTTTGTTGTTGTTAAACACCCTTTTTAAAATTTTCTCCTTTTTTCTTTTTTTTTTCTAACTTACATTGCTCCTGATCAAAATTCAGTTACCTTTCAATTCTCTCTCTGGACATTTCTACTAGTGACTCTCTCATGGCTAGGGTGAAAAGGATTTTTAATGGGGGAACCGCATTGGCCACACCTAACTCCCTGAATGGGTTCATGCTGCCCTGGTTGGGATCATCGAGGTCTGGAATTAGTAACAGTGTCTGGAAAAGCGAGATTTAGTCGATGGCTGAAAACAGACTTTGGGTTAAGGATTCAAAACAAATTCTGCTCCCTTGGCAGAGCTGAGGGGCCGCCCAAAAGCTTCAGTGCCAACAACTAATGAGGTTCAATCAGCCTCCAACCTGTGCTGGTACTTGGGGTTGTTCCCCGCCAGGTGTAGGACTCTCCACTCGCCCCTGTTGAGCCGCAGCAGGTTTCTCTCCGCCCAGCTCGGCAGCAGGCCCCGCCCGGCCCGGCCCGGCCCGGCGGGCACAGCGCAGGCTCCCGAGCCGCCGCGGGACCACAAGCCCCAGCAGGCCCCGCGCAGTCCGGCCC